>CM075767.1:79195643-79198143 GCA_037974665.1 Ehretia macrophylla
CCCCCAACGTGTATCTAGCCGACGGCATGGGGATGGCTAGTTTTGTGCTTGGGCAACCACTCGCTCCCTCATTAGCCATCCCAATGACGTCGACGGTGTTGCGGCACCAAGATGGATAATGAGGGGCTAGGGAAGCCACCACGTTCCTCATTAGCCATCCTGGTGCAGCGCCGAGGGAAATGCCGGGGGACGCGGGGCGGGGGTGGCACGGCCCCAACGCACGTGTATGCAATGCAATACCTCGGCGTGATTCACTCGGTAAGCATTCCCACCCACAATATAGCCCACGATATAGCCCACAATGTGCCACGAAGTGCCCACAACGTCCCCCCGCATGGCCCTCGACTAGGAGGCTTGACACCACATACCCCCTTATAATACATTTAGATGCAAAAACCCAAGTGACAACAGCAGCGTACATTTTGCCAGAGATTCATAATGGGTGTTTTACACTATGAAAGGCCCCATATGTCATGATCTTCGTACCCAACTTGCTCCTTATTGATATCATATGATATCCAAATGCTTAAAAAAAAAAAAATTTCCAACAAATATTTTTTAATATTTAATATTTTTCAAAAAATAGGGAAGAATCATAAAAAATAGTAGAAAATTCAGAAAAAGTTATATTAATTCATACATTTATTTGTTAAATGATATGCAAAAATATTTTTTTCAAAAACTTAATTTTTAATAATTAAAAATTACGAAAAATAGGGAAAAATCACAAAAAATACTAGCAAATTCAGGAAAATTTATATTAATTCATAAATTAATTAGTTTACATGATATTTGGCGTTACAATTTGTTTTGGATGGATTGCGAAACCGATTAATCTATTTCGCATCACAAATGTGACGAACTGTTTGTCGGAGAAGGCAAAGGTTAAGACTACTTCGTAGATTCAGAAACCACTTGTACAAGAATATCAAAGTCTACATTCGTGTCATAATACATTTCGCATGCCCAATTCCCCCGAATGCTTAACATTGCCCGTCGTGCCCAACATCCCCTACTAGTGCCAAAGCCGTCCCCCAACAGCCGTGCCCCAACAGTGCCCCAGCCATGCCCCAACAGTGCCCCTACATCGCCCATTTAGCGCCCCACGCGTGCCACTTGCGCGAACCATCGTGCGGCACAGGCGCCCCATGCAAGCACCATTGTCCGGCATGAGCGCCCGATGCGCGCACCATCGTGCGGCATGGGCGCACCATGCACGCATCTTCGTGTGGCATGGCCGCCCCATGCGCCCACCATCGTGAGGCATCCGGGCCATATGCGCATACCATCGTGCGGCACGGGCGCCCCATGCGCGCACCATCATGCGGCATGCGAGCCCGATGCGCGCACCACTGTGCGGCATGGGCGCACCATGCGCGCACCATCGTGCGAGATGCGGGCCACTTGCGCGCACCATCGTGTGGCATGGGATCCCAATGCGCGCACCTTCGTGCGGTATGCGGGCCACATGCGTGAACCATCGTGCGTAATGTGAGCCCGATGCGCGCACCATCGAGCGGCATGGGCGCCGCATGTGCGCACCTTCGTGCGGCATGCGCGCACCATCGTGCGGCATGGGCACCCCATGTACTCATCTTCGTGCGGCATGGGCACTCCATGCGCGCACCTTCGTGCGGCATGCGGGCCACGTGCGTGCACCATCGTGCGGCATGCCCTACCGATGCGCACACTATCGTGCGGCATGGGTGCACTATGCGCGCACCTTCATATGGCATGGGCGCCCCATTCGCGCACCATCGTGCTGCATCCGGGCCGGATGAGCGCACCATCGTGCGGCAGGGACGGCCCATGCGCGTACCTTCGTGCGGCATGCGGGCCACATGTGCGCACCATCGTGAAGCATGCGCACACCATCAAGCGGCATGGGAGCCCCATGCGCGCACATTCGTTCAGCATGTACGCACCATCGGGTGGCATGGACGCCCCATGCGCACACAATCGTTCGGCATGGGTGCCCCATGCGCTCACCTTCGTGCGGCATGTGGGCCGCATGCGTGCACCGTCGTGCCGCAAGCGCGCCCCAGGGGTGCACCTTCGTGCGGCATGGGCGCCTCATGCGCGGACCTTCGTGCAGCATGCGCTCACCATCGTGCGGCGTGGGTGCCCCATGCGCGCACCTTCGTGCAGCATGCGGGCCACATATGAGCCCCATTGTGCGGCATAGGCGCCGCATGCGCGCGCCAACTGCTTGCCCCATCGTGCCCCATGCGCGACCCCACTGCGCCCCAACTGCTTACCAAGTCGTGCCCCAAGTGCGTGCCCCAAGTACGTGCCCCATCCGAGGCCCAATCGTGCGCCGTCGTGCAACACCGTGGGCAGTCGTGCCGCAACCGTTCACCAACGTGCCCAGCCGTGCCGAAGATAGGGGCAACATAACCTCAGTCACCGTTAATGCTCTGGGAAGAACGATAGGCACCTATGCGGGCCGGCATCACACAAGGTCGGATTTAAATTTTTTGTCATCTCTTACCAATCAAGC
>CM075767.1:79205643-79208143 GCA_037974665.1 Ehretia macrophylla
CGTCTCATCGCAACTCTCGCATCGTTGCTTAACGAAAGCCAATGCCATATATGCTAGGCGATTCGCGCATCAAGCATGCCCCCCACCGTCCACCTGTATGCACCTGTATTAACGGAATGGGACAAGCAAACTACATTCCTGCCCACGTGGTGCTTGGATCGTCACGACACTAGACCACGTCCGTTGCATTACGACTCAGCAAGGACCATGGCGTCGTGTGCTAGGCGATTCGTGCATTGCACAGGCCCGTCGGGACCAACCAGGGGACCGCTTCAAGGCCGCATGGTGCTTGGTTCGCCACGACATTGAAGCATCAGCAATCATCTCATCGCAACGCTCGCGTCGTTGCTTAACGAAAGCCAATACCACATTTGCTAGGCAATTCGCACATCACGCATGCCCCCTGCGGTCAACCTGTATGTACCTTTATTCACGAAACGGGACAAGCAAACTACCTTCCTGGCCACGCGGTGCTTGGATCACCACGACACTATACCACGTCCGTCGCATTACGACTCAGCGAGGACCATGGCGTCGTGTGCTAGGTGATTCGTGTATCGCACAGGCCCGTCGGAACCAACAGGGGGATGGCTTCAAGGCCGCATGGTGCTTGGATCGCCATGACATTGAAGCATCAGCAATCGTCTCATCGCAACGCTCGCGTCGTTGCTTAACGAAAGATAATGCCACATGTGCTAGGTGATTAACGCATCATGCATGCCCCCCACCGTCCCCCTGTATGCATGGAATGGGACAAGCAAACTACCTTCCTGCCCACGCGGTGCTTGGATCGCCACGACACTAGACCATGTCCATTGCATTACAACTCAGCGAGGACCATGGCGTCGTGTGCTAGGCGATTCGCGCATCGTACAGGCTTGTCGGAACCAACCGGGGGACAGCTTCAAGGCCACATGGTGCTTGGATCGCCACAACATTGAAGCATCAGCAATCGTCTTATCGCAATGCTCGCGTCGTTGCTTAACAAAAACCAATGCCACATGTGCTAGGCGATTCGCGCATCACGCATGCCCCCCACCATCCCCCCGTATGCACGGAACGGACAAGCAAACTACCTTCCTGCCCACGCGGTGCTTGGATCGTAACGACACTAGACCACGTCCATCGCATTACGACTCAGCGAAGACCATGGCGTCATGTGCTAGGCGATTCGCGCATCGTACAGGTACGTCAAAACCCACCGGGGGACGGCTTCAAGGCCGCATGGTGCTTGGATCACCACGACATTGAAAAATTAGCAATCGTCTCATTACAACGCTCGCGTCGTTGCTTAATGAAAGCCAATGCCACGTGTGCTAGGCAATTCGCGCATCACGCTTGCCCTCACCGTCCCCCAAGAGCCACCCAAGCCCACACGGTTCTTGGATCGCCACAACACTAAACCATGGCCACGCGCACCACTCGGCAACAGCCATGGCTTCGTGTGCTAGGCGATTCGCGCATCGTGCCGGCCCAACGACACATCGAGAGATGGGAATGTTCCCCAACGTGTACCTAGCTGGCGGCACGGGGATGGCTAATTTTTCGCTTGGGCAACCACTCGCCCCCTCATTAGCCATCCCAATGATGTCGACGGTGTTGCGGCACCAAGATGGATAATGAGGGGCTAGGGAAGCCACCACGTTCCTCATTAGCCATCCTGGTACCGCACCGAGGGACATGCCGGGGGACGCGGGGCGGGGGTGGCATGGCCTCAAGGCACGGGTATGCAACGCAATACCTCGGCGTGATTCACTCAGTAGGCATTCCCGCCCACAATATAGCCCACAATATAGCCCATAATGTGCCACGAAGTGCCCACAACATCTCCTCGCATGACCCTCGACCAGGAGGCTTGACATCACATACCCCCCTATAATACATTTAGATGCAAAAACCCAAGTGACAGCAGTAGCGTACATTTTGCCAGAGATTCATAATGGGTGTTTTACACTATAAAAGGCCCCATATGGCATGATCTTCATACCCAACTTGCTCCTTATTGATATCATATGATATCCTAATGCTTCAAAAAAAAAATATTTCTAATTTTTTTTTAATATTTAATAATTGCAAAAAATATGGAAAAATTAGAAAAAATAGTAGAAAATTCAGAAAAATTTATATTAATTCATACATTTATTTGTTAAATGATATGCAAATATAATTTTTTCGAAAAATTAATTTTTAATATTTAAAAATTACAAAAAATAGGGAAAATAACAAAAAATACTAGAAAATTCAGCAAAATTTATAGTAATTCATAAATTAATTAGTTTACATGATATTTGGCGTTACAATTTGTTTTGGATGGATTGGGAAACAGATTAATCTATTTCGCCTCACAAATGTGACGAACTGTTTGTTGGACAAGGCCAAGGTTAAGACTACTTCGTAGATTCGGAAACCACTTGTACAAGAATATCAATGTTTACATTCGTGTCATAATACATTTTGCATGCTCAATTCTCCCGAATGCTTAACATTGCCCGTCGTGCCC
>CM075767.1:79218143-79230643 GCA_037974665.1 Ehretia macrophylla
CTGTCTGCCCAGGGTAGCTGCCCAGTCCGCCAAGTCAGTGCAGGAAGCTTCCAGAATGGTGCAGAATAGTGCCCAGCAGTGGAGCAATCTAGAACTTCCGCCCAATTTTGAATTCAAATGTGTAGATAATTCTAGAAATTGTCTTTGTACATAGACATTTGTATGGCTAGGATTATAGACACTTGGCATTGATTATAGGCCTCGGTTTCGGCCATGTACATGTATAAATATGAGTTGATGAGTAATGAAAAGCAAGCCATTTACCTTGCCATTTTCGTGTGTCATCTTTCAGCTATCTAACTTACCATTCTCTCAAACTCCTACCACTGTTGCCTACTGGTGCTCATCTTGCACAAGGGTCTGCCACTGTACCCAAGCACCCTTTGCAAGCTCTTGTGGTTCAAACGTACTAAGGGTTGGGGTCCTCAACCTCTAACACATGTGTCGCACTGTGCTAACTCTGATAATGCAGGCGTACTTAGTCGACACCCACGTTGGCTAAGGCCGCACGTTGGTCGGGATTTCATCCTCAATCTCCGAGCACGTGACAAGTGGTATTAGAGCCAAGGTCGGCTTGGCTCAATCGTGTGTTGCTGCGTACTCATCAGAGGACTTTGTTGGTTTAAAGCATGGCTGGAAAATAGGGAGAAAGTGTTGCTGCCACTCCTGCCGTTGTGGTAAAACAGGCAGAGAGACAGTCCAGGAGGGACAAGGTCAGAACTCCATACTCTCGGGCTAGCTCGGTAGAACAGCTCAGCTTGATGGAGGCACGGTTGGAGCGTATTTCTCAAGCCTCACTTGAGAACCGTTTGGTGTTAGACGATGTGGTTGGTCGTCTTCGGGAACTTGAGGCCACGGATGGGGCGAACTTGGCTGAACGCGTTAGTTAATTGGAAGCATGTGGGGAGAGTTTGAAGGGTCAGCTGCTTGGCACCCTCAACTCATTTGCCGACGACGTCAGGCAAACCATTGACAGGTTTTGTGAGTCATTCACGACGAGCTTGGGAGAGCTCAAGGCCGAAGTTGCAAGGGACAAGGCCGAAGTTGCTGCCATCAGCCAAGGGGTAGGCATGGTAGGCGCTCAAGGCAGGGGCACACCTCTGCCCCACAACAGAGAAGGGAGGAAGGACAGGGGCACACCTCTGTCCCACAAAGGTGAAGGCTCACCTTGACCCAACCAGAGGAAGGACACAACGCGTCCCTCGCACGACAGGTACAAGCATCCCTCGCACGACAGGTGCAGGCCGCAAGGAAGATGGAACGGTAAGGACGGTGTGCAACGGCCCAAAGATGGGAACTGTTTCTTGTGCGAGAGCAAGGAACATTGGGTAGCAAGATGCCCACAGCGAGGCAAGCTAGCATCTCTTCTCCAACAGGAGGACAACGGGCAGTCCAAGGAAGAGGTGCTCATGGGTTCGCTTCGGTTGCTCGAGCCAGTCGAAACTGAAGTGCCGAAGGGTTTGTTGTACGTCCCTATGACACAGGTGCTACCACCAACCTCATTGGCGAGGGTGTTGCCAACGACTCGGCGTTCGAGTCAAACCGATGGAAGGCATGATCAAGGCAGCAAACACCAAGGCAATTCCAATCGTCAGCGTTGCTCAGGCAGTGAGGACAGCGATTGGACCATGGCAAGGAATCATGGATTTCAGAGTCGTTCGGCTTGACGACTATGATATGGTTCTCGGTATGGAATGGCTTGACGATGTGCGGGCAATCATCGTCCCATCCGAGAATTCTATTGTGGTGACAGGAACTAAACCCCGGTGTCCCATCCCTATGACTCGAGGGGTGCAAGCAGGCACTCAGCCATTGTATACCGTGCAGTTGGTCAAGGGACACCAGTAGGGAAACGGGCCAACTCAGGGAGACAGTCGCCCATCGTACAGGCAAGGACGTGCTGTACAGTCAGTGTGCTCAGGTGCGGCACAGCCAGTGTGCCCGTGTGCAGCGCAATCAGTGTGCTCTTGTGGAGTACATCCAGTGTGCTCATGTGCAGTCACTCAGGCAACAAGGAGACAGAGCCTCGGTAGCCCAAGCGTGTACTTGTGGTCCGAGCAGCCAGCCCGACGGAAGGGCCAGTGTATGGGGAAACAGCCTGAGGACGAAGGGAAACGACGAACTGGCGCAGCCAAGGCCACCAGTTCGAGTGTGGTTCAGCGAGCAGGTACAGCCCAGGCCACTTGTTCGTGTATGCAGCGTCGTCGAGGAAGACGACAAGTTTGGTGGGGGAGGGTGAGACGGCACGCGCGTTTCAGTCGCACAGATACCTACGGCTTAGTGAAAATGTGCCATGAACAGTGCCGACAGTCCAGGTGTTGGGATCGGCCCCAGACCCTTCCTAACGTGTGTAGAAGCTTCTAGGGCAGTGGAGAAGCCTTAGGAAGTAGTTTGGGGTGAATCGGAGGGAAGCAGGCAGAAAGGACTACGGAAGCTTCTGAAAAAATGGCTAAGGCATGGAAACTGCCTAGTCTGCCCAGGGTAGCTGCCTAGTCTGCCCAGTCAGTGCAGGAAGCTTCCAGAATGGTGCAGAATGGCGCCCAACAGTGGAGCAATCAGGAACTTCTGCCCAATTTTGAATTCAAATGTGTAGATAATTCTAGAAATTGTCTTTGTACATAGACATTTGTAAGGCTAGGATTATAGACACTTGGCATTGATCAAAGGCCTCAGTTTAGGCCATGTACATGTATAAATATGAGTTGATGAGTAATGAAATGCAAGCCATTTACCTTGCCATTTTCGTGTGTCATCTTCCAGCCATCTAACTTACCATTCTCTCAAACTCCTACCTGTGTTGCCTACTGGTGCTCATCTTGCACAAGGGTCTGCCACTATACCCAAGCACCCTTTGCAAGCTCTTGTGGTTCAAACATACTAAGTGTTGGGGTCCTCAACCTCTACCACTTGTGTCGCGCTATGCTAACTCTGATAACGCAGGCGTACTTAGTTGACACCCACGTTGGCTAAGGCCGCACGTTGGTCGGGATTTCATCCTCAATCTCCGAGCCCGTGACAGTAGGCTTGCTTTGAGCACTTTAATTTCTTCAAAGTAACAGCGCCGGAGGCACGACCCGGCCAGTTACGGCTAGGAGCGCATCGTCGGTAGAAGGGTCGAGACGACCGGTGCACACCTGAGGTGGACCGGTCAACCCATCCCAAAGTCCAACTACCAGCTTTTTAACTGCAACAACTTAAATATACGCTATTGGAGCTGGAATTACCGCAGCTGCTGGCACCAGACTTGCCCTCCAATGGATCCTCGTTAAGGGATTTAGATTGTACTCATTCCAATTACCAGACTCTTTGAGCCCGGTATTGTTATTTATTGTCACTACCTCCCCGTGTCAGGATTGGGTAATTTACGCGCCTGCTGCCTTCCTTGGATGTGGTAGCCGTTTCTCAGGCTCCCTCTCCAAAATCGAACCCTAATTCTCCGTCACCCATCACCACCATGGTAGGCCACTATCCTACCATCAAAAGTTGATAGGGCAGAAATTTGAATGATGTGTCGCGCCGGCACGAGGGCCGTGCGATCCGTCGAGTTATCATAAATCATCGCAGCAATGGGCAGAGCCCGCGTCGACCTTTTATCTAATAAATGCATCCATTCCAGAAGTCGGGGTTTGTTTCACGTATTAGCTCTAGAATTACTACTGTTATCCGAGTAGTAGATACCATCAAACAAACTATAACTGATTTAATGAGCCATTCGCAGTTTCACAGTCTGAATTAGTTCATACTTACACATGCATGGCTTAATCTTTGAGACAAGCATATGACTACTAGGAGGATCAACCAGGTAGCATTCCTCACCGACGCCGACGTCGCACGAGGCACATCGTCCCCTAAGGGTCGACGGCTCAGAGGAGCGCACGACCGTTGTATGCGATTAGCGACGAACGCAGATTTCGGGCAAAGAGAGGCCAAGGACCCCATACCGTCATGGTGTACTGCATCCAAGAGAACGAGCGACGCCCCATGGGCCACATGTGCCGTACTTGTTGGAGTGAGCAGCGTGGACCAAGGGACGTGCTTAGGGGTTAGCCCCACATCGTCCACAGAGGCGGATACAAGGCAAAAGATGGACGATATGACTTTAGACTGCCTTCTTTGTAGGTACGCAACACAAGAAACCGACCTACCAACCGAGGCAACGTAAGAACTCGGCCCGCGAATGAAGAGGCAAGCAGGGGCGGACGTCGCTGCTCAAGCAGGGATCCAACCGTCCCACACAAGCCAACCATCACTCATACGCTATCACATTCGCTATGCCCAGACCACCAAGCCGGTAACCGCCCCACCGTCTAGGCAAACGATGCCCTTCAGGCAAACGGAACCGACAAGATGGCCCTAGCACGCACCGCTAGGCACGAAGATTTCTGAGGGACACGGGACGGGACCAGCACGAGGTGCATGACTAGGCCGCACGTCGCAAGCTTAAGGGCCTACTTCTTGGTGCCCGACCATGCACCGATTGCACGCAACAGAGGTACCAACCGAAAGCGGACTTCCTGCCCACGCGGTGCTTGGATCGCCACGACACTAGACCACGTCCGTCGAATTACGACTCAGCGAGGACCATGGCGTCGTGTGCTAGGAGATTCGCGCATCGCGCAGGCCAGTGGGAACACACCGGGGGACGGCTTTGAGGCAGCACGGTGCTTGGATTGCCACGACATTGAAGCATCAGCAATCGTCTCATTGCAACGCTCGTGTCGTCACTTAACGAAAGCCAATACCACATGTGCTAGGCGATTCACGCATCACGCATGCTCCCCACCGTCCCCTTGTAGGCACCCGTATGCACGGAACGGGACAAGAAAAACTACCTTCCTGCTCACGCGGTGCTTGGATTGCCACAACACTAGACCATGTCCATCGCATTACGACTCAACGAGGACCATGGCGTCGTGTACAAGGCGATTCGCGCATCGTGCAGGCCTATAGGAACACACCGGGGGACGACTTTGAGGCCGAATGGTGCTTGGATCGCCACGACATTGAAGCATCAGTAATCGTCTCATCGCAACGCTCGCTTCGTTGCTTGACGAAAGCCAATACCACATGTGCTAGGCGATTCACGCATCACGCATGCCCCCCACCGTCCACCTATATGCACCTGTATTCACGGAACGGGAAAAACAAACTACCTTCCTGCCCACGCGGTACTTGGATTGCCATGACACTAGACCACGTCCGTGGCATTATGACTCTGCGAGGACCATGGCGTCGTGTGCTAGGCGATTCGCGCATCGCACAAGCCCGTCGAAACCAACTGGGGGACGACTTCAAGGCCGCATGGTTCTTGGATCGCCATGACATTGAAGCATCAGCAATCGTCTCATCGCAACGCTCGCGCTGTTGCTTAACGAAAGCCAATGCCACATGTGCTAGGCGATTCGCGCATCACGCATACCCCCCGCCGTCCCCCTGTATGCACCTTTATTCACGGAACGGGACAAGCAAACTACCTTCCTACCCACGTGGTGCTTGGATCACCACGACACTATACCACATCTGTCGTATTACGACTCAGCGAGGACCATGGCGTCGTGTGCTAGGCGATTCGCGCATCGCATAGGCCCGTCGGAACCAACCGGGGGACGGTTTCAAGGCCACATGGTGCTAGGATCGGCACGACATTGAAGCATCAGCAATCGTCTCATCGCAACGCTCACGTCGTTGCTTAACGAAAGCAAATGCCACATGTTCTAGGCGATTCACGCATCACGCATGCCCCCTACCGTCCCCCAGTATGCACGGAATGGGACAAGCAAACTACTTTCCTGCCCACACGGTACTTGGATCGCCACGACACTAGACCATGTCTGTTGCATTACGACTCAGCGAGGACCATGGCATCGTGTGCTAGACGATTCGCACATCGTACAGGCCTATCGGAATCAACCTGGGGGACGGCTTCAAGGCCGCATGGTGCTTGGATCGCCACTACATTGAAGCATCAGCAATCGTGTCATCGCAACGCTCGCGTCGTTTCTTAATAAATGCCAATGCCACATGTGCTAGGCGATTCGCGCATCACGCATGCCCCCCACCGTCCCCCTGGATCCACGGAATGGGACAAGCAAACTACCTTCCTGGCCACGCAGTACTTGGATCTCCACGACACTAGACCACGTCCGTCGCATTACGACTCAGCGAGGACCATGGCGTCATGTGCTAGGCGATTCGCGCATCGTACAGGCACGTCAGAACCCACCGGGGGATGGCTTCAAGGCCGCATGGTGCTTGGATCGCAACGACATTGAAAAATTAGCAATCGTCTCATTGTAACACTTGCATCGTTGCTTAACGAAAGCCAATGCCACGTGTGCTAGGCGATTCGCGCATCACGCTTGGCCCCACCGTCCCCCAAGAGCCAACCAAGCCCACACGGTGCTTGGATCGCCACAACACTAGACCATGGCCGCGCGCATCCACTCGGCAGCGGCCATGGCTTCGTGTGCTAGGCGATTCGCATATCGAGCAGGCCCAACGACACATCGGGGGACGGGAATATCCCCTAACGTGTACCTACCCAGCGTCACAGGGATGGCTAGTTTTGTGCTTGGGCAACCACTCGCCCCCTCATTAGCCATCCCAATGATGACGACGGTGTTGCGACACCAAGATGGATAATAAGGGGCTAGGGAAGCAACCACGTTCCTCATTAGCCATCCTGGTGCCGCGCCGAAGGACATGCCGGGGGACGCGGGGCGGGGGTGGCACGGCTCTAACTCACGGGTATGCAACGCTATACCTCGGTGTGATTCGCTCGGTAGGCATTCCTGCCCACAATATAGCCCACGATATAGCCCACGATATAGCCCACAATGTGCCACGAAGTGCCAACAACGTCCCTCCGCATGGCCCTCGACCAGGAGGCTTGACACCATATACCCCCTTATAAAACATTTAGATGCAAAAACCCAAGTGACAGCTGTAGCGTACAGTTTGCCAGAGATTCATAATGGGTGTTTTACACTATAAAAGGCCCCATATGGCATGATCTTCGTACCCAACTTGCTCCTTATTGATATCATATAATATCCAAATGAATTCAAAAAATATTTTTTAATATTTAATAATTGCGAAAAATAGGGAAAAATCAGAAAAATTAGTAGAAAATTCAGAAAAAATTATATTAATTCATGCATTTATTTGTTAAATGATATGCAAAAATATTTTTTTTGAAAAAATAATTTTTAATACTTAAAAATTATGAAAAATAGTGAAAAATCAGAAAAAATATTAGAAAATTCAGGAAAATTTACATTAATTCATAAATTAATTAGTTTACATGATATTTGGCGTTACAATTTGTTTTGGATGGATTGGGAAACCGATTAATCTATTTCGCCTCACAACTGTGACGAACTGTTTGTCGGACAAGGCAAAGGTTAAGACTACTTCGTAGATTCGGAAACCACTTGTACAAGAATATCAATGTCTACATTCGTGTCATAATACATTTCACATGCCCAATTCCCCAGAATGCTTAACATTTCCTGCCTTGACCAACGTCCCCTACTAGTGCCAAAGCAGTCCCCCAACATCCCCCATCGTCCCCCAAGTGTACCCCCACCGTCCCCCAGCCGTGCCTCAACAGTGCCCAATCCGTGCCCCAACAGTGCCCCAACAGCGCCACTTGAGCGCCCCGAGCGCGCCACTTGCGCGCACCATCGTGCGGCATGGGCGCCCCATGCGCGCACCTTGGTGCGGCATGCGGGCCACATGCGCGCACCAACGTGCGGCATGGGCGCCCCATGAGCGCACCATCGTGTGGCATGCGGGCCACATACAAGCACCATCGTGCGGCATGCTCGCCCAATGCATGCACCATCGTGCGGAATGGGCGCACCATGCGCGCACCTTCGTGCGGCATGGGCGCCCCATGCGCGCACCATCGTGTGGCATGCCGGCCACAGCGTGCACCATCGTGCGGCATGGGTGCCCCATGCGTGCACCATCATGCGGCATGCGGGCCACATGCAAGCACCATCGTACGGCATGCGCGCCTGATGTGCGCAACACCATGCGGCATGGGCGCACCATGAGCGCACCTTCGTGCGGCATGGGCGCCCCATGCGCGTACCATCGTGCGGCATGCGGGCCACATGCGCCCAGCATCGTGCGGCATGCGCGCCCGATGAGCTCACCATCGTGCGACATGGGCACCCCATGCGTTCAACTTCGTACGGCATGCGGGCCACATGCGCGCACCAGCGCGCGGCATGCTAGCCCCATGCGCGCACCATCGTGCGGCAATGGCACCCACCTTTGTGCGGCATGCGGGCCACATGCGCGCACCATCATTCGCCATGCGTGCCCGATGCGCGAACCATCGAGCGGCATGGGCGCCACATGTGCGCACCTTCGTGCTGCATGGGCGCCCCATGCGCGCACCTTCATGCGGCATGCAGGCCACATGCGCGCACCAGCGTGCGGCATGCGCGCTCGATGCGAGCACCATCGTGCAGCATGGGCGCACCATGCGCGCATCTTCGTGCGGCATGGGTTCCCCATGTGCGCACCATCGTGTGGCATGCGGGCCATATGCGCGCACCATCGTTTGTCATGGGCTCCCCATGCGCGCACCATCGTGCCGTATGCGGGCCACATGCAAGCACCATCGTGCAGCATGCGCGCCCGATGAGCTTACCATCGTGCGACATGGGCTCCGCATGCGCGCACCTTCGTGCGCCATGCGGGCCACATGCGCACACCATCGTGCGACATGCGCGCCCGATGAGCTCACCATTGTGCGAGATGGGCACCCCATACGCGCACCTTCGTGCGGCATGCGGGCCATGCGCGCACCATTGTGCGGCATGCGCGCCCCATGCGCGCACCATCGTGCGGTAATGGCGCCCAATGCACGTACCTTCATGCGGCATGCTTGCTACATGCGCCCACCATCGTGTACCATGCGTGCCCGATGCGCGAACCATCGAGCAGTATGGGCGCCGCATGTGCGCACATTCGTGCTGCATGACCGCACCATCGTGCACCATGGGCGCCCCGTGCGCGCACCTTCGTGCGGCATGCGGGCCATATGCGCACACCATCGTGCTGCATGGGTGCCCAATGAGCGCACCTTCGTGAGGCATGCGGGCCACATGAGCGTACCATCATGCGCCATACGCGCCCGATGCGCGCACCATCGAGCGGCATGGGCGTCGCAAGTGCGCACCTTCCTGCGGTATGCACGTACCATCGTGCGGCATAGGCGCCCCATGTGCGTATCTTCGTGCGGCATGGGCGCCCCATGCTCGTACCATCGTGCGGCATGCGAGCCCAATGCGCGGACCATCGTGCGGCATGGGCACACCATGCGCGCACCTTCGTGCAGCATGGGCGCCCTATGCGCACACCATCTTGATGTATACGCGCCCGATGAGCGCACCATTGTGCGGCATGGGCGGCCCATGCGCGCACCTTTGTGCGGCTTGCGGGCCACATGCGCGCACCATCGTGGGGCATGCGGGCCACATACAAGCACCATCGTGCGGCTTGAGAGCCCGATGCGCGCACCATCGTGCGGAATGGGCGCACCATGCGCGCACCTTCGTGCGGCATGGGCGCCCATGCACGCACCATCGTGTGGCATGCGGGCCACATGCGTGCACCATCGCGCGGCATGGGTGCCCCATGCGCCCAGCATCATGCGGCATGCGGGCCACATGCAAGCACCATCGTGCGGCAGACGCGCCTGATGTGCGCACCACCGTGCGGCATGGGCGCACCATGAGCGCACCTTCGCGCGGCATGGGCGCCCCATGCGCATACCATCGTGCGGCATGCGGGCCACATACGCCGACCATCGTGCGGCATGCGCGCCCGATGAGCTCACCATCGTGCGACATGGGCACCCCATGCGTGCAACATCGTACGGCATGCGGGCCGCATGCGCGCATCATCGCGTGGCCTGCGAGCCCCATGCGCGCACCATTGTGCGGCAATTCCACCCAATGCGCGCACCTTCGTGCGGCATGCGGGCCACATGTGCGAACCATCGAGCGGCATGGGCTCCACATGTGCGCACCTTCGTGCTGCATGGGCGCCCCATGCGCGTACCTTCATGCGGTATGCAGGCCACATGCGCGCACCATCGTGCGGCATGCGCGCTCGATGCGAGCACTATCGTGCAGCATGGGTGCACCATGCGCGCACCTTCGTGCGGCATGGGTGCCCCATGTGCACTCCATCGTGTGGCATGCGGGCCATATGCGCGTACCATCGTGTGGCATGGGCTCCCCATGCGCGCACCATCGTGCCGTATACGGGCCACATGCAAGCACCATCGTTCAGCATGCGCGCCCGATGAGCTTACCATCGTACGACATGGGCTCCGCATGCGCGCACCTTCGTGCGCCATGCGGGCCACATGCGCACACCATCGTGCGACATGCGCGCCCGATGAGCTCACCATTGTGCGACATGGGCACCCCATGCCCGTACCTTCGTGAGGCATGTGGGCCACATGCGCGCACCATTGTGCCGCATGCGCGCCCCATGCGCGCACCATCATGCGGTAATGGCGCCCAATGCACGTACCTTCATGCGGCATGCTGGCTACATGCGCCCACCATCGTGCGCCATGCGTGCCCGATGCGCGAACCATCGAGCAGTATGGGCACCGCATGTGCGCACCTTCGTGCTGCATGAGCGCACCATCGTGCAACATGGGTGCCCCATGCGCCCACCTTCGTGCGGCATGCGGGCCATATGCACACACCATCGTGCTGCATGGGCGCCCAATACGCGCACCTTCGTGAAGCATGCGGGCCACATGAGCACACCATCGTGCGCCATACGCGCCCGTTGCGCGTACCATCGAGCGGCATGGGCGTCGCAAGTGCGCACCTTCTTAAGGTATGCACGTACCATCGTGCGGCATAGGCGCCCCATGTGCGCATCTTCGTGCGGCATGGGCGCCCCATGCTCGTACTATCGTGCGGCATGCGAGCCCGATGCGCGGAACATCGTGCGGCATGGGCGCACCGTGCGCGCACCTTCGTGTAGCATGGGCGCCCTATGCGCACACCATATTGATGTATACGCGCTTGATGAGCGCACCATCGTGCGGCATGGGCTGCCCATTCGCGCACCTTCGTGCGGCTTATGGGCCACATGCGCTCACCATCGTGCGGCATACGCGTACCATCGAGCAGCATGGGTGCCCCATGTGTGCACCTTCGTGCGGCATGCTCGCACCATCATGTTTTATGGGCACCCCATGCACGCATCTTCGTGCGGCATAGGCGCACCTTCGTGCGGCATGGGCGCACCTTCGTGCGGCATGGGCGCACCATCGGGCGGCATGGGCGCCCCATGCGCACACCATCGTACGGCATGGGTGCCCCATGCGTGCACCATCCAGCGGCATGGGCGCCATATCTGCGCACCTTCTTGCGGCATGCGCGCACCATTGTGCGGCATGGGCGCCCCATGTGTGCATCTTCGTGCGGCATGGGCGCCCCATGCGCTCACCATCGTGCGGTATGCACGCCCGATGCTCGCACCATCATGCGGCATGGGCACACCATGTGCGCACCTTCGTGGAGCATGGGCGCCCCATGCGCGCACCATCGTACGGCATGCGCGCCTGATGAGTGCACCATCTTGCGGCATGGCGGCCCATGTACGCACCTTCGTACGGCATGTGGGCCACATGCGTGCACTATCGTGCAGCATGCGAGCACTATCGTGCGGCATGCGCGCACAATCGAGCGGTATGGGCACCCCATGCGAGCACTTTTTTGCGGCATGCTCGCACCATCTTGCGGTATGGGCGCCCTATGTGCACATCTTCGTGCGGCATGGGCGCATCTTCATGCGGCATGCGTGCACCATCGGGCGGCATGGGCATCCCATGCGCACACCATCGTGCGGCATGGGTACCCTATGCGCATACCTTCGTGCGGCATGTGGGCCGCATGAGTGCACAGTCGTGCCCCATGCACGCCCCATGCAGGCACCTTCGTGCGGCATGGGTGCCTCATGCGCGCACCATCGTCCGGCGTGGATACCCCATGCGCGCACCTTCGTACGGCATGTAGGCCACATGTGCGCCCCATCCTGTGGTATGGGTGCCGCATGTGCACGCCAACTGCTTGCCCCAACTACTTACCCCATCGTGCCCCATGCGCGATCCCACTGCGCCCCAACTTCTTACCAAGTCGTGCCCCAAGTACGTGCCCAATCCGAGGCCCAATCGTGCGTCGTCGTGCAACACCGTGGGCAATCGTGCCGCTACCATTCACCAACATGCCTAGCCGTGCCTAAGATAGGGGCAACATAACCTCAGTCAACGTTAATGCTTAGGGAAGAACGTTAGGCATCTATGCGGGCCGACATCACACAAGGTCGGATTTAAATTTTTTGTCATCTCTTACTAAGCAAGCATAGGTTGTCTAACACTTGGGCACTCGAGAGGATGAGTGGGGTCGACCAGCAGTGGGTCCGTTCATACGTAGCACTTGGGCATCATTCAG
>CM075767.1:79238143-79243143 GCA_037974665.1 Ehretia macrophylla
CTGTCCTGCCTGCCGTTTAGGGCAATCCTTGATCTAATGCTGATCAGTGCCACATTTTATTCACTGGAATTGGAGATTGTTTGACATCTTATTCACTGGAATTGGAGATTGTTTTCTTGTCTTAATGATTGTGAGAAAACAACCCATTGCAGTGAGGGTTTCACTTAGTGATATGCTTAGAAAAATTGTTGTAACTTCTCTTGTTGAATTAAATGCTTGGGATTATGGCATTGGGATGTTGTGTGGAATGTTTTGAATACTTGAGGATGTTTGAATTAATCGATGCATGGCTTGAGATTGATTTTGAAGTTGACTTGGGGCTTAATCGCACGGGTAAGCATAAAATGGAAACCCTAGTGACTAGGTAAATTCACTAAGTGTTGATCCAATGAATATCGTGTTTAATTATATGTTTAGTAGGCTGCCCGTAGTTGCCATTGCAGCCCTAAATGCGATCTTGATGATTACATGTTGACAAGTAGGTTTTTCTTGCACTCGAATCCACGTAGATGTCGTTGCATGTTGAATAATCTTGTTATTTGATTACATGAGCTTCGAAGTGAGTTATATGACTTGATTTACATGCGTTACAAGGCTGCCCGTTTAATACTCATATGACTCCATGTGCTTTATAAGTGAAATTGCCTATCATATCGTGCCTCGCTTGTTTACTTGTCAATGTGCAATCTTATGACTGTCCGGAGGCAACCTACTTTGTTGTCCTCCTAATGTGATATATTAAATGTCATAAATGTGCATTGCATACAAGGTTACAACCTTTCATTCTGGCGTGGTAGCGTTCACGCACACCGGGCGGCATCGAGCTTGCCGGTGCAACCATGACTACCATTGTCCAATTCCCTCTCTCGCTTGGGGGCTAGACTTCCTCGGAGAGTTGGGTCATAGGATTTTGGGGTACATCTGGAGTACACCCATTTGGCGTGATAAAGGGATGATTTGAAGTCGGCTGCAACAACTGATACTGGAAATGAACTGAGAGCAAAAGCTCACCGTATCCTTTTCACTATGTGTATAAGTACTCTCGCTTGGTTCTTAGAGGACCTCGGGGAGGAAAGACGGGTAATTGTGTTCCTTTCCTTTTATATTATTGTTATGTACTTAATTGTGATACATTCATGCTTGCAAAAAGGGTTTTCATAAGTTGAACCATAAAATGAGTTTCAAAACCTATTTCTCGTTCCCCCTCGCTGAGTTCATAAGGACTCACCCTCTTTTATCATCTCAGGTGAAGAAGATCAAGAATAGGTACCTGAGGACGACGTGCCTAACGATGATTCCTTGGAATGAATGCCTGTCCTATGTGCTTTGCTTGATTATGGCCATTTGCGAACACTATGCTACTTGAAGACTATTTCTTTTCATGTTGCTTAATGTTTGTAATGTAAAAGACCCCAGTTGTAATTTGGGGTCTAATTTTGGCTTGTACTGATAATAACTAGATAGACACTACTATGGTCGTTTTGCTATCATTATTGGCTAGTATCTATCATAGGATTATGAAGTATTAGGTAAGGATTAAGTAATGAACCTAACCAATTTAAAGCAGGTACTCATTGTTAAACTAAGATCAATAGGTACTTTTGTAACGAGGATTAACAAACAAACGAGACATAGTATCATGCTAAGTTATTAATCAAACTAGACTTTGAGATAACTAGTAGGCGTTTCAATTGATGGTAAATAGTAATCTTAGTTGGAAATGAAATTGAGATTGGAAATTTTGAGGCGTTTAGAGAATTAGGTCAAACCAAATAGCCCAATTACAGCCATTATGCTGCGGTTTTTCAGAAAAATCGTAGAGTCTAGGCTAAAATATTAAGTGTTAAACTTTCATGAACGGTGAAGTACGAGATATGACTGGAATGTTTAGATCACACCCTAGTCTAACCTTTATAGGCTGGGTTGGGGCGTGACACTGTCGGAACCAACCGGGGGACGGCTTCAAGGCCGCATGGTGCTTGGATCGCCACGACATTGAAAAATTAGCAATTGTCTCATTGCAATGCTCGCTTCGTTGCTTAATGAAAGCCAATGCCACATGTGCTAGGCGATTCGCGCATCACGCTTGCCCCCACCGTCCCCCAAGAGCCACCCAAGCCCACGCGGTGCTTGGATCACCACAACACTAGACCATGGCCACGCGCATCCACTCGGCAACGGCCATGGCTTCGTGTGCTAGGCGATTCGCGCAGGCCCAACAACAGATCGGGGGACGGGAATGTCCCCTAACGTGTACCTAGCCGGCGGCACAGGGATGGCTACTTTTGTGTTTGGGCAACCACTCGCCCCCTCATTAGCCATCCCAATGACGTCGACGGTGTTGCGGCACCAAGATGGATAATAAGGGGCTAGGGAAGCCACCACGTTCCTCATTAGCCATCCTGGTGCCGCGCCAAGGGACATGCCGGGGGACGCGGGGCGGCGGTGGCACGGCCCCAACGCATGGGTATGCAACGCAATACCTCGGCGTGATTCACTAGGTAGGCATTCCCGCCCATAATATAGCCCACGATATAGCCCACAATGTGCCACGAAGTGCCAACAACGTCCCCCTGCATGGCCCTCGACCAGGAGGCTTGATACCACATACCCCCCTATAATACATTGAGATGCAAAAACCCAAGTGACAGCAGTAGCGTACATTTTGCCAGAGATTCATAATTGGTCTTTTACACTATAAAATGCCCCATATGGCATGATCTTCGTACCCAACTTGCTCCTTATTGATATCATATGATATCCAAATTCTTCAAAAAAAAAATTTTCCAAAAAATATTTTTTAATATTTAATAACTGCGAAAAATAGGGAAAAATCAGAAAAAATAGTAGAAAATTCAAAAAAAAAATTATATTAATTCATACATTTATTTGTTAAATGATATGCGAAAATATTTTTTTCAAAAAATTAATTTTTAATATTTAAAAATTACGAAAAATAGGGAAAACTCACAAAAAATACTAGAAAATTCAGGAAAATTTATATTAATTCATAAATTAATTAGTTTACATGATATTTGGCGTTACAATTTGTTTTGGATGGATTGGGAAACTGATTAATCTATTTCGGCTCACAAATGTGATGAACTATTTGCAGGACAAGGCAAAGGTTAAGACTACTTCGTAGATTGGGAAACCAATTGTACAAGAATATCAATGTCTACATTCATGTCATAATACATTTCGCATGCCTAATTCCCCCGAATGCTTAACATTGCCGGTCGTGCCCAACGTCCCCTACTAGTGCCAAAGCCGTCCCCCAACATCCCCCATCGTCCCCTAAGGGTACCCCCACCGTCCCCCAGCCGTGCCCCAACAGTGCCCTAGCCATGCCCCAACAGTGCCCCAACAGTGCCTTTTGAGCACCCCGCGCGCGCCACTTTCGCTCACCATCGTGCCGCACAGGCACCCCATGCGCGCACCTTCGTGCGGCATGCGGGCCACATGTGTGAACCATCGTGTGGCATGGGCGCCCTATGCGTGCACCATCGTGCGGCATGCGGGCCACATACAAGCACCATCGTGCGGCATGCGCGCCCGATGCATACACCATCGTGTGGCATGGGTGCACCATGAGCGCACCATCATGCGGCATGTGCGGCCCATTCGCGCACCTTCATGCGGCATGCGGGCTACATGCGTGCACCATCGTGCGGCATGCGCACACCATCGAGCTGCATGGGCGCCCTATGTGCGCACCTTCGTGCGGTATGCTCGCACCATCGTGCGGCATGGGCGCCACATGCGCACACCATTGTGCGGTGTGGGTGCCCCATGCGCGCGCCTTCGTGTGGCATGTGGGCCGCATGCGAGCACCACCGTGCCGCATGCGCTCCCCATGTTCGTACCATCGTGCGGCGTGGGCACCCTATGCGCGCACCTTCGTACGGCATGCAGGGGACATGCGCGCACCACCGTGCGCCATGCGCGCCCGATGCGCATACCATCAAGCAGCATGGGCACCGCATGTGCGCACCTTGGTGCGGCATGTGCGCACCATTGTGCTGCATGGGCGCCCCATGCGCATCTTCGTGCGGAATGGGCGCCCCATGCTCGCACCTTCGTGCGGCATGCAAGCCACACACGCGCACCATCGTGCGGCATGTGCGCCCGATGCCTGCACCATCTTGCGGCATGGGCTCACCATGCGCGTACCTTCGTGCAGCATGGGTGCCCCATGTGCGCACCATCGTGCGGCATGCGCGCCCGATGAGTGCACCATCATGCGGCATGGGCGGCCCATGCGCGCACCTTCGTGCGGCATGTGGGCCACATGCGAGCACCATCGTGCGGCATGCGCGTACCATCGAGCGGCATGGGTGCCCCATGTGCGTACCTTCGTGCAGCATGCTCACACCATCGTGTGGCATGGGCTCCCCATTTGCGCATCTTCGTGCGGCATGGGCGCACCTTCGTGCGGTATGCGCGCACCATCGGGCGGCTTGGGCGCCCCATCCGCACACCATCGTGCGGTATGGGTGCTCCATGCGCGCACCTTCGTGCTGCATGTGGGCCGCATCCGTGCACCGTCGTGCTGCATACGCACCCCATGCGCGCACCTTTGTGCAGTATGGGTGCCTCATGCGCGCACCTTCGTGCGGCATGCGAGCACCATCGTGCGGCGTGGGCATCCCATGCGCGTACCTTCGTGCGGCATGCGGGCCACATGTGTGCCCCATCGTGTAGCATGGGCGCCACATGCGCGCACCAACTGCTTGCCCCAACTGCTTGCCCCATCGCGCCCCATGCGCGACCCTACTGCGCCCCAACTGCTTACCAAGCCGTGCCCCAAGTACGTGCCCCAAGTACATGCCCCAAGTACGTGCCCCATCCGAGGCCCAATCGTGCGCCGTCATGCAACACCGTAGGCAGTCGTACTGCAACCGTTCACCAACATGCCCAGCCATGCCGAAGATAGGGGCAACATATCCTCAGTCACCGTTAATGCTAAGGGAAGAACGTTAGGCACCTATGACGTTCGG
>CM075767.1:79250643-79253143 GCA_037974665.1 Ehretia macrophylla
ACTCAGTGAGGACCATGGCGTCGTGTGCTAGGCAATTCGCGCATCGCACAGGCCCGTCAGAACTAACCGGGGGACAGCTTCAAGGACGCAAGGTGCTTGGATCGCCATGACATTGAAGCATCAGCTATCGTCTCATCGGAACGCCTGCGTTGTTGCTTAACCAAATCGAATGCCACATGTGCTAGGCGATTCGCGCATCACACATGCCCTCCGCCGTCCCCCTGTGTGGACCTTTATTCACAGAACGGGACAAGCAAACTACTTTCTTGCCCACGCGGTGATTGGATCTCCACGACACTATACCATGTCCGTCGAATTACGACTCAACGAGGACCACGGCGTCTTGTGCTAGGCGATTCACGCATCGCACAGGCCCGTCGGAACCAACCGGGGGACGGCTTCAAGGCCGCATAGTGCTTGGATCGCCATGACATTGAAGCATCAGCAATCGTCTCATCGCAACGCTCGCGTCGTTGCTTAACGAAAGCCAATGCCACATGTGCTAGGCGATTCGCTCATCACGCATGCCCCCCACCGTCCACCTGTATGCACCTGTATTCACGGAACGGGACAAGCAAACTACCTTCCTACCCACGCAGTGCTTAGATCGCCACGACACTAGACCACGTCCGTTGCATTACGACTCAGCGAGGACCATGGCGTCGTGTGCTAGGCGATTCGCGCATCGCACAGGCACGTCAGAACCCACCGGGGGATGGCTTCAAGGCCACATTGTGCTTGGATCACCACGACTTTGAAAAATTAGCAATCATCTCATTGCAACGCTCGCGTCATTGCTTAACGAAAGCCAATGCCACGTGTGCTAAGCGATTCGCATATCACGCTTGCCCCCACCGTGCCCGAAGAGCCACCCAAGCCCACGCGGTGCTTGGATCGCCACAACACTAGACCATGGTCGTGCGCATCCACTCGGCAACGGCCATGGCTTCGTGTGCCAGGCGATTCGCGCATCGCGCAGGCCCAACGACACATCGGGCGACGAGAATGTCCCCCAACGTGTACCTAGCCTACGGCACGGGGATGGCTAGTTTTGTGCTTGGGCAACCACTCGCCCCCTCATTAGCCATCCCAATGACATTGACGATGTTACGGCACCAAGATGGATAATGTGGGGATAGGGAAGCCACCACGTTCCTCATTAGCCATCCTGGTGCCACGCCGAGGGACATGCCGGGGGACGCGGGGCGGGGGTGGCACGGCCCCAACGCACGGGTATGCAACGCAATACCTCGGCGTGATTCACTCGGTAGGTATTCCCACCCACAATATAGACCACGATATAGCCCACAATGTGCCACGAAGTGCCCATAACGTCCCCCCGCATGGCCTTCGACCAGGAGGCCTGACACCACATACCCCCCCTATAATACATTTATATGCAAAAACCTAAGTGACAGCAGTAGCTTACATTTTGCCAGAGATTCATAATGGGTGTTTTACACTATAAAAGGCCCCATATGGCATGATCTTCGTACCCAACTTGCTCCTTATTGATATCATATGATATCCAAATGCTTCAAAAAAAAATTTCCAAAAAATATTTTTTAATATTTAATAATTGCGAAAAATAGGGAAAAATCAGAAAAAATAGTAGAAAATTCAGAAAAAATTATATTAATTCATACATTTATTTGTTAAATGATATGCAAAAATAATTTTTTCAAAAAAATTAATTTTTAATATTTAAAATTACGAAAAATAGGGAAAAATTAAAAAAATACTAGAAAATTCAGGAAAATTTATATTAATTCATAAATTAATTAGTTTACATGATATTTGGCTTTACAATTTGTTTTGGATGGATTGGGAAACCGATTAATCTATTTCGCATCACAAATGAGACGAACTGTTTGTCGGACAAGGCAAAGGTTAAGACTACTTCGTAGATTCGAAAACCACTTGTACAAGAATAACAATGTCTACATTCGTGTCATAATACATTTCGCATGCCCAATTCCCCCGAATGCTTAACATTGCCTGTCGTGCCCAACGTTCCCTACTAGTCCCAAAGTCGTCCCCCAACATCCCCCATCGTCCCCCAAGTGTACCCCCAACGTCCCCCAGCCGTGCCCAAACAGTTCCCCAGCTGTGCCCCAACAACGCCCCGCGCGCGCCACTTGCGCGCACCATCATGATGCATGGGCGCCCCATGCGCGCACCTTCTTGCGGCATGCGGGCCACATGAAAGCTCCATCGTGCGGCATGCGCGCCCGATGCGCGCACCATCATGCGGCATGGGCACACCATGCCCGCACCTTCGTGCAGCATGGGCGCCCCATGCGTGTACCATCATGCGGCATGCGGGCCACATGCACGCACCATTGTACGGCATGGGCGCCCCATGCGCGCACCCTCGTGCGGTATGCGGGCCACATGCAAGCACCATCGTGCGGCATGAGTGCCCGATGCGCTCACCATCGTGCGGCATAGGCACATGATGCGCGCACCTTCGTGCTACATAGGCGCCCCATGCGCGCAC
>CM075767.1:79263143-79268143 GCA_037974665.1 Ehretia macrophylla
TCCTCGTTATGAAAGTACCTGTTGATCTTAGCTTAATAGCGAGTACCTGTTAAGATTGGATAAGTTCATTTACTTAGTCCTTAACTAGAGCATCATAACCTATGATAGATACTAGCGGATAAAAAAAGCAAAACGATCATAGTAGTGTCATGTCTAGCATCAGTCTACTTAATATAAGTACAAACCAAAAATAGACCCCAAATTACAATGGGGGTCTTTTACATTACAAACGTTAAGCAGCATAAAAGAAATAGTCTTCAAGTAGCATGGAGTTCACAAATGGCCACAAACACACAAAACACATAGGACAGGCAATCACTCCAAGGAATCATCGATAGGCACGTTGTCCTTGGGTACTTGTACCTGTTCTTCTTCACCAGTGATGAAAAAGAGGATGAGTCCTTATGAACTCAGCGAGAGGGAACGAGAAATACGTTTTGAAACTCATTTTTTGGTTCAATTTATGAAAACTCTTTTTGAAAACATGTCACGTATTACAAATAATAAGGTACGCAAATATATGAAACAAATCGGGTAACAGATACATTTACCAATCATTTCAAGGATACGATGAGCATTTACTCTCAATATCAATTTCGATTCATTTGGTGCGGCCGACTTCAATAATCCACTTATCGCTCCCAATTGGGTGTACTTTGGATGTACCCCGAAACCTACGACCCAACTCTCCGAGGGTGGAATGCCAAGCGAGAGAGGGAATTGGACCATGGTAGTCACAGTAGCACCGGCAAGCCCTATGCCGCCCGGCGTACGTGAAACACTACCATGCCACACTGAAAGGTTGCAACCTCGTATGCAATGCACATTTATAACATTTGACATATCACATTAGGAGGACAACAAAGTAGGTCGCCTCCGAGCAGTTATAAGATCGCACGTTGTCAAGTAGTCAAACAAGGCATGATAAGACAAGTAATTTCACTTGAAAGGCATATAGAGCCATGTGAACATTAAATGGGCTGCCATGTAACACATGCAAGTCAAGTCATATAACTCATTTCGAAGTCCACGTAATCAAGTGATACGATTATTCAACATGCAACAACATCTACGTCGGTTTGGTTGCAAGAAAAGCTTATTTGACAACATGCAATGGTCAAAATCACATTCGAAGTTATAGGACATTTACAGGCAGCCCACTAAGCATATAATTTCCACACAATATCCAAATGATCAATACTTAGCAAAACTACCTAGTCATTAGGGCTTCAATTTCGTGTATATTCGTGCAATTTGAGCCTTAACCCAACTCAAAGTCAATCTCAAACCATGCATCATTTAATTCAACATCCTCAAACATTCAAAACAGTCCACACAACATCCCGAAGCTACAATTCCAAGTGTTTAATTCAACAAGAGGAGTCACAACAATTTTTTTCTAAGTACAACGCTAAGTGAAACCCTTACTGCAATAGGCTGTTTTCTCACAATCAATAGGATAATCAAACAATCTCCAAATCCAGTGAATAAGATGTCAAATTAAATCTTAAGAAGATAACTAAAATCAGAAACAAACCTTTCATCAATTGGAGTTCTCATTAGTTATAGCCGAAACAGTGAAGTAGCACAAAACTGTCCAGATTTGCACACTTTTCAGAAATTGACGTTTTTGAGGTCCTTAGAGTCAGTTTTAGCCTTGGTCCATTTCTGACAAAATTGTCCAGAACTGAAAAATATAGCAGTACACCAAATTTCATGCATTTGGGACATCATTTACTAAGTAAAATATGGTTCGTTCCACAAGGTCAGTGCATCTGCCAAAACCTGCTTCATTTTTCCAGATTTCCAGATTTGGTCACATTTAAAGATTTGCCATTTTGAGGACCTTAGAGTCAAAATTAGCTTCGGCCTATTTCTGGGAAAAATGTTCAAAACTGACCAACCTAGTCACCTACCAAATTTAATGCATTTTCAACATCATTTGCCTAGCTAAACGTACCTAGAAACAGACTGGTCAGAGAGATGTCAACAATTCGACTTCATCTAGCATCATTTTCAAGCCAAGATCTTGCCATGCATGGTTGTTTAAGCTCATGAATGACCATATAACTCAAGTACAGAAGCAAATACATACATTTATGAGCATGCATGTGAATTTTTGAAGAGTTTTCAAAAGGTTTTAGCCCTCACCTTAGCAATCAACCAAAAGATGCTCAAAAACCTTGCTGAAGCTCAAATCTTCTCTTTTCCTTTGCCTAGCCAAAATCCCAACTAGCTTTTCTCTATTTTTCCTAGCTTAGTGATCAATCTCTTAGCACATTCATGAGGTTAGAACACGAAGAAAAGAAATGGATGCCACGAAGCTTACCTAGGCCGAATAGAGTCTTCAATGCACATGCATGTGTGATTTTCATTTCCTACCTAGCTCGGTTGAGGTTCTTTGCTTGTGGCTTGCTTGGCTTAGCTATGGTGTGAAGAAGATAAGCTATGGAGGTAGAGAACTCAGACAAGGCCGAGAATGAGAGAGGAAAATTGAGAGAGAAGTGAGAGAAGTTGAAGGGAATGAGAGAATATGACAAAAGTGATGGCTTTGCAATTTCTTTGATGAGCATGTCGGCATTGGGCAGTCCAATTTCAGCATTTTGTGTCTTCAATGTGCAATTTGAAATTCCTAGGATGGGCAAGAGTGATGTGGCCGAAAATGGTGTGCAAATGGTAGGGTTTTTGAGCAATTTTTTAAGCATTTGTGTCATAGTTTGTCTAAGCATGCATAGTTAATTGTATAATTGTTCAAACCTTGTGCAAACACCATGGTATGGTCGGCCAAGCTAGCTCCCAATCTGAATTTTTTGTCAACTTTTGATTATTATTTAATTGTGTCTTGAATGTGCAAAAAGAATAAGGAATATAGAATGTGAAGGTCTAGCTTTTGGTGCTATTTTGTCTTCTAGTGAGTTGAATTAGGATTATTATATTGATAGTGGATTTTGTAGGATTGTTTAATAGTCTAGTGCTCCGTGAAAGATGCTTTCTCGATTAGCGTGAAGGCACGCTTTCCTAGGTCTAGGGCACGCACTATGAGGTAGGACACGAACTACGAGACGAACGCACATTTTTCAAGTAAATGCACGTAATTCAATGCAATGCACGTAAATCGAGATATGACTCTTAAACCTAGGTTAGGACGCGCAATTCAAGGTCAGGGCACACAAAACGAGACAACGCACGCAATTCGAAGTCGGGGCACGTAAGTCAAGGATTAGGACACATAATTCTAGGTCAAGGCACGAATGACGAGGCATGCATGAAAACCAAGACAGAGCACGTAATCCAAGGTCAGTCATATAATTAGGGGTCTATGACACGCAAATTGATGTATGACACGTTATTCGGGGTCGAGCCTCACATGGATCGCCATGACACTAGACCACGTCCGTCGCATTACGACTCAGCGAGGACCATGGTGTCGTGTGCTAGGCAATTTGCGCATCGCACAGGCACGTCAGAACCCACCGGGGGACGGCTTCAAGGCCGCATGGTGCTTGGATCGCCACGACATTGAAAAATTAGCAATCGTCTCATTGCAACGCTCGCGTCGTTGCTTAACGAAAGCCAATGCCACGTGTGCTAGGCGATTCGCGCATCACGCTTGCCCCCACCGCCCCCCAAGAGCCACCCAAGCCCACGTGGTGCTTGGATCTCCACAACACTAGACCATGGCCGTGCGCATCCACTCGACAACGACCATGGCTTCGTGTGCTAGGCGATTCGCGCATCGCGCAGGCCCAACGACACATCGGGGGATGGGAATGTCCCCCAACGTGTACCTAGCCGGCGGCATAGGGATGGCTAGTTTTGTGCTTGGGCAACTACTCGCCCCATCATTAGCCATCCCAATGACGTCGACGGTGTTACGGCACCAAGATGGATAATGAGGGGCTAGGGAAGCCACCACGTTCCTCATTAGCCATCCTGGTGTCGCGCCGAGGGACATGCCGGGGGACGCGGGGCGGGGGTGGCACGGCCCCAAGGCACGGGTATGCAACATAATACCTCGGCGTGATTCACTCGGTAGGCATTCCCGCCCACAATATAGCCCACGATATAGCCCATAATGTGCCACGAAGTGCCCACAACATCCCCCCGCACGGCCCTCGACTAGGAGGCTTGACACCACATATCCCCCTATAATACATTTAGATGCAAAAACCCAAGTGACAGCAGTAGCGTACATTTTGCCAGAGATTCATAATGGGTGTTTTACACTATAAAAGGCCCCATATGGCATGATCTTCGTACCCAACTTGCTCCTTATTGATATCATATGATATCCAAATGCTTCAACAAAAAAAATTTCCAAAAAATATTTTTTAATATTTAATAATTACGAAAAATAGGGAAAAATCAGAAAAAATAGTAGAAAATTCAAAAAAATTATATTAATTCATACATTTATTTGTTAAATGATATGCAAAAATATTTTTTTTGAAAAATTAATTTTTAATATTTAAAAATTACGAAAAATAGGGAAAAATCACAAAAAATACTAGAAAATTCAGGAAAATTTATATTAATTCATAAATTAATTAGTTTACATGATATTTGGCATTACAATTTGTTTTGGATGGATTGGGAAACCGATTAATCTATTTCGCCTCACAAATGTAATGAATTGTTTGTCAGACAAGGCAAAAGTTAAGACTACTTCGTAGATTCGGAAACCACTTGTACAAGAATATCAATGTCTACATTCGTGTCATAATACATTTCGCAAGCCCAATTCCCCCGAATGCTTAACATTGCCCGTCGTGCCCAACGTCCCCTACTAGTGCCAAAGCTATCCCCTAACATCCCCCATCGTCCCCCATGTGTACCCCCACCGTCCCCTAGCCGTGCCCCAACAGTGCCCCAGCCGTGCCCTAACAGCGCCTCGCGCGCGCTATTCGCGGGCACCATCGTGCGGCACGGGTGCCCCATTCGCACACCTTCATGCCGCATGCGGGCCAAATGCGCGCACCATCGTGCGGCATATGGGCGAC